>CM042260.1:25182600-25207600 GCA_023566225.1 Romanogobio albipinnatus | reverse complement strand
AGAGACAATAAATACATTCAATAATCAAATCAAATATTTTTATTATTATTATTATTATTCATATGCAACCAAGCCACTCTGAGATGCTGAGAACTCTGAAACATTTTCACATTTTGCAGCCTTTGCGATTTGATAATCACGCTAAGCCATATCGCGATTTCGGTATTTTGATTAATCGTGCACACCTAATCCACTTGACAAATGATTGCAATAGAATTTGAATAGAATACACAGCACTTCACGCTGCAGCAGGGACGGCACCGCCATGCAAACTGACTCCAGCCACATTCCTGTGGTCAGCCAGAGAATATGTTTTTAGATGGGCATGTTTGTATGTGTGCGTGTGGAGAAAACCCTGTTTGTGTTGGACGGATGGTTGTTCAGAGGGCTGGTGCAGGCTTCATTACACTGGCCCTCCTCCTGCATTCTCCCTCCTTCCATCTCTCCCTCTGGTGTCCTTCCCGCCTGCATATTATTAGACTGCCGTGCAGGGCTGACGATCAAGGCGGGAAAATAGTCTCAAAATGGAGGCCCGGGAGGGAGGGATCGCACCGGAATGGTGTTTTGGGAATGTGAGCATAGAGGTTGGACTGTACCATGTGTTCTATGACAGACTGTGTATCCTCAGTAGACTTAGTTACTCCTTATAATAAGCTTGAGAACTTTGTTCAAGTGTGCAATTATGTTTTAAAATACAGTATTAAATCCCCCTCTGAGTAGCGTTTATGTGTGGAAGGTCGTTCGGCTCGCTATGCCTCAGAGCCCAGCTTGTCAACTGAAAGGTAATTATAGTTGGATAGAAAATCAGAGGGTCTAGCGCCTCTGTCTCTGTCTTCGGAGTGTCTTTGGTGACGCCCACCCAATTTCCCAAATTAGTTTCGCACAAGTACATTACGATCTGTTTATAGACACTCCTTGTATGACTGTTCTTTTATTTTTCACCCAAAAAAAAAACAGAATAAAAGTAATTTTTTTAAAAGGCTCTTTGTTTTTATTTTGTTTTGGAATGGTGCAAAACTTGTGTGACTGTTCCATTATAACAAAGAGGACAGCAGTAACTTCAAATGTGTCGCCTGTTCTGTCTCAACAATATCTAAAATTTTGCTGAAACTTGCCAAGATCTACAATTAATAATCAGTGATTTCACATCAAAAACAATTTCAAGGAAGAAAATATCTGAGAATTACTTTTTATAAAGCTAATTTTAAGTTTCTATTCTCTTACAGTGTGTACTCAAATGAGGCAGTTGTGGAAATTGTTTTATTTATTTATGTACTTTTTTATGTATCTCTTGCACATAGTGGGCATTGTGCACTCATGTGGTATTTATTTTTTATTTTTTATTAATAGTATTTCATAATGTTAGTAATGTTTCTTCCACCGAAACGGTCATACTTTTGTTTTACAGTTTTCCATCAACAAGGTTTTCTATAGGGATGCACCAAAATTTAGGCCGCTGAAAATTATTGTCAAAAAAATAAAAATTATTTATTAAATAATTATGTTTCCACCAAAAATATTTGCCGCTTTGTGCGCGCTTGAGAGCAGAATAGGCATATTCTACGCACCCCCCCCCCCCCCATATATAATTAATTAAATTAATATAAACATGTGATTAGTCGACTAATAGCTTAAATTTACGACTACTAGTCAACTAGAAAAATATTTATTGATATATTAAAACTCAAATTTTTGGTGTGTTATAGCTTAAATTAAAGTGTGGATATTTTATTGGCTTGCATTTTTTAAATTTAGATTCAGTAAAATTATTACATAAATAAATAAATTATACAAAAACTATTTTTTTTTTTTTATTAAAGGTTGTTGTTTTTTTCTAATTTCTGGCCCAGAATTTAAATTTCGGTGCATCCCTAGTTATATATATATATATATATATATATATAAATTACCTGTTATGATTGACTGTTATTATGATTTTTCTTGGTATGTAAAATGAGCAGCATCCTGATATGCTGAATATTGTACATGTTGGCCCTCATATGATAAAGGATGTTTTGGCCGTATATTTAAATTTTTTTTCCATAATATCTCCTTTTTAAATCACAATGACTTCACATGCAGTGCAGTAACTTCTGAAAATAAAAAGTGACCTGCTGTACTCATACAGGTGGTTAAAGGGTTAGTTCACCCAAAAATGAAAATTCTGTCATTTATTACTCACCCTCATGTCGTTCGACACCCGTAAGACCTCCGTTCATCTTTGGAACACAATTGAAGATATTTTAGTTGAAATCCGATGGCTCAGAAAGGCCATTGGCACAATGCACTTTACACTCTCAAGACCCATAAAAGGTACCAATGACGTCGTTACAAAGTCCATCTCACTACAGTGGTTCTACAATAACTTGATGAAGCGACGAGAATAGTTTTTGTGTGCAAAAAAACCCTAAATAACGACTTATAGTGATGACCGATTTCAAAACACTGCATCATGAAGCTTCGAAGCGTTATGAATCAGCGAGTCGAATCATTATTCGGATCACATGTCAAGCCGCCAAACTGCTGAAATCACGTGACTTTGGCAATCCAAACCGCTGAATTGACTCAGTGTAAAGTGTGTAAAGTGCATTGTGCCAATGGAGACCTTTCTGAGCCATCGGATTTCAACTAAAATATCTTCATTTGTGTTCCAAAGATGAACGGAGGTCTTACGGGTGTCCAACGACATGAGGGTAAGTAATTAATGACAGAATTTTCATTTTTGGGTGAGCTAACCCTTTAATAATGGCTCCAGTCAAAGCTTGTTGTTTGGGGATCATCATAACTACTAATGTACTTGGGCTGGACTGAGTTCTTGTCAACCTCATCAAGCTGTACCGGGCCACAGGAAGCGGATTTCCTCATGGTCTGATGCACTCTGTGACCTTATGTGTTTTCCAATAGCAGTAATCAGACAGATGCTGTTAGCTATTACCCTAATGCTTCTTCCATTATGAGATTGAGACCCGCTTGGCTCACAGGGTTTATTTTTATTTAATCTTTATGTAAGGAGGTTATACACGCTGAGATTTAAAAGCTTTTGAACAAGATATACTGTACCTGGCCAAAAAGTTTGAGACTCCCAATTTTGATTTCCGAGTTTTTAAATGCAAATTGAATAAGTTATCATATACCCCAGCTTAAATTATCAAATAATTGGCGGGACTCTGAAAATCACGGTCCATGTCTTCCTGCAAAAAATTGTACTAGTTCCTGATTTAATGAAAGTGTATAACTGGTTTATTGTCACCAGTTTAAGGTGCAGTAACAACAGACATTACTGCAACAACGAGAGCATTTGGCCCTCATGACTGACCTGGATAACGTGAAACCCAATCTGTACCGTGCCAGTTTAAAAAGCAGCAGGTCACAAGACAGCAGTATGACTAGTAAGACGCATCTAGACCAACATCTCAATCATCTGTGATTGAGCCTATTGTTACTCAATTTAAAAGAAAATAGAAAAAAAATTTTTTTTCCAAATGCTATTTTGCTCCCATTCTGTTTTGCCATATACTTCTGCTGCTGTCAAGAGCGACTTGTTCATCCAATAACAATACCTGGTCTGCCCTGCATGTCTCATTAGATAACCTATAGAGAGCAAGTTTTTGTCATAAAGTCAACTGAAGTGCAACCAAGTGATGTGGCTCTGGAAATTTTCTGTATTTTTTAATAGTGCTGTTTGTGTAGTTCCTGCAATAGCTGGGCAAAATATCATGCACATAAGTGCACATAACCAGAATGTTATTGAGAGATGGGCAAAATAGTTACTTCAAAAGGCTTTGTTTAGTTTGTAGTTTAGTTTAGTTTTTAGTTTGCTTTGGTTTGGTTTGGTTTTTGGTTTGGTTTTTAGTTTGGTTTGGTTAATAGTTTAGTTTTTAGTTTAGTTTAGTTTAGTTTGGTTTATTTTAGTTTAGTGTAGTTTAGGTTTTAGTTTGGTTTGGTTTAGTTTAGTTTTTGGTTTGGTTTTTAGTTTAGTTTAGTTTTTAGTTTGGGTTGGTTTTTAGTTTGGTTTGGCTTGGTTTGGTTTAGTTTGGTTTTTAGTTTAGTTTGGTTTGGTTTAGTTTTTTTGGGATGGTGCGAACTGTTCTTTTACAATAAAGAGGACATCAGTTTTTGTTGTATTTTTTTATTGTATGTTATTTTTTTGGTTTGGTTATAAGTTAGATTAGGTTAGGTTTAGTTTTGTTTTGAAAGGTTCTCCCTTTATTTTGGGATGGTGCAAACTGTTCTTCTAAATAGAGAGGGCATCACTTATTTTATTTATTTATTTATTTATTTTATTAAAATTTATTATTTTATTTTGTTTTATTTATTTTGGTTTGGTTTTGAAAGGTTCTCCCTTTATTTTGAGATGGTGCAAACTGTTCTTCTACAATAGAGAGGACGTAATTTTATTTGATTTATTTATGTATTTATTTACAATTTATTATTTTATTCTGTTTTATTTATTTTATTTTGGTTTGGTTTTGAAAGGTTCTTCCTTTATTTTGGGATGGTGCAAACTGTGTGTGTGTGTGTGTGTGTGTGTGTGTGTGTGTGTGTGTGTGTGTGTGTGTGTGTGTGTGTGTGTGTGTGTGTGTGTGTGTGTGTGTGTGTGTGTGTGTGTGTGTGTGTGTGTGTGTGTGTGTGTGTGTGTGTGTGTGTGTGTGTTTGTGTGTGTGTGTGTGTGTGTGTTTTACCCTTGACATCATACATATGTTTGCATAGCAACTACACTCACCTAAAGGATTATTAGGAACACCATACTAATACTGTGTTTGACCCCCTTTCACCTTCAGAACTGCCTTAATTCTACGTGGCATTGATTCAACAAGGTGCTGAAAGCATTCTTTAGAAATGTTGGCCCATATTGATAGGATAGCATCTTGCAGTTGATGGAGATTTGTGGGATGCACATCCAGGGAACGAAGCTCCCGTTCCACCACATCCCAAAGATGCTCTATTGGGTTGAGATCTGGTGACTGTGGGGGCCATTTTAGTACAGTGAACTCATTGTCATGTTCAAGAAACCAATTTGAAATGATTCGAGCTTTGTGACATGGTGCATTATCCTGCTGGAAGTAGCCATCAGAGGATGGGTACATGGTGGTCATAAAGGGATGGACATGGTCAGAAACAATGCTCAGGTAGGCCGTGGCATTTAAACGATGCCCAATTGGCACTAAGGGGCCTAAAGTGTGCCAAGAAAACATCCCCCACACCATTACACCACCACCACCAGCCTGCACAGTGGTAACAAGGAATGATGGATCCATGTTCTCATTCTGTTTACGCCAAATTCTGACTCTACCATCTGAATGTCTCAACAGAAATCGAGACTCATCAGACCAGGCAACATTTTTCCAGTCTTCAACTGTCCAATTTTGGTGAGCTCGTGCAAATTGTAGCCTCTTTTTCCTATTTGTAGTGGAGATGAGTGGTACCCGGTGGGATCTTCTGCTGTTGTAGCCCATCCGCCTCAAGGTTGTGCGTGTTGTGGCTTCACAAATGCTTTGCTGCATACCTCGGTTGTAACGAGTGGTTATTTCAGTCAAAGTTGCTCTTCTATCAGCTTGAATCAGTCGGCCCATTCTCCTCTGACCTCTAGCATCAACAAGGCATTTTCGCCCACAGGACTGGATGTTTTTCCCTTTTCACACCATTCTTTGTAAACCCTAGAAATGGTTGTGCGTGAAAATCCCAGTAACTGAGCAGATTGTGAAATACTCAGATCGGCCCGTCTGGCACCAACAACCATGCCACGCTCAAAATTGCTTAAATCACCTTTCTTTCCCATTCTGACATTCAGTTTGGAGTTCAGGAGATTGTCTTGACCAGGACCACACCCCTAAATGCATTGAAGCAACTGCCATGTGATTGGTTGATTAGATAATTGCATTAATGAGAAATTGAACAGGTGTTCCTAATAATCCTTTAGGTGAGTGTATAAACCGTTTACCTGATATTACACACAAACAGACTCAATATATTTCAGAGCCACCATTTCTTCCTCACGCATTCAACATTTACAATGTCCAATTTGTTCGTTTTTTTTCCAAATAGGGAGCTTTTAATGCGGGGTGTGTAAGTGTACTTGAGACATATTGCTGTGTACAATGACGTGCAGTTGTATTCATGGCATGCAATCGCAGAACAGCAGCCATGCAAGCGCAGGGGGCAAAGGTGACAGAGTCGCCCATGGAGACGCGTTCTGTGTATCATAATACACAAAAGGAGTTGTTTGCACACTTGTTCGGTCATGTGTGCTTTACACGGTAACCAATAAGCAAACTCCAACGGACGGTTGTTTTTTCACTAGTTACGACCTCCTTCGTGAATGTGCGCTGTATGCGAGGCCGGCGGGTTTTAAGTTACAGGGCAGGGAAGGTAAAGCCCCAGATGTTTTGAACAGTTTGTACATTGCAGTGAGTGACCAACGTGTGGTGTGTGTGTTTTTCTCTGTCACAGTCTCCCAGTCCAACAGCAGTTTAAAGAAACACAGGAACAGAAGTATCTTTAGTCCCTTCTTCTGCTGTTTCCGGGACTATAATGCGGAACCACCAGCCACCAACAACAAGACCTGCTCCCTCCCTCCACCTGCCGAGGAGAACAGCAGCCCTCCAAAGGTGAGGCCTCCTTTATTTCTCTAATGACACTTTTAACGCTGTGAAAATCTTCGGCACTGGAGCACAAAATTGGACAGTTTAGTTTACAGCGTTTGAATTGCTAATGTTGTGTCAGCTCAGCTCAGAAGAACGGCTGTTTATTAGCAAACTTTGCTCATTTTCTCTCGGTTTAGCTGAGGTTTTTTTTTTTCTTGTTTGCGAGCTGCGCCCGAATGCAGGCTCTGTGCACGCTGTTCCCGTGTCCATACCGCAAAGTTTTCCAGCTGTTCCGAACTCGGTGAACCCGCCGTGATGTTTACCATCCAGTTCTAGAAATGATGGGCCTGCTTCCCCACACACACATTCTTCAGTTTCCACACACATACACACACTCTCTCTCTCTCTCTCTCTCTCTCTCTCTCTCTCTCTCTCTCTCTCTCTCTCTCTCTCTCTCTCTCTCTCTCTCTCTCTCTCTCTCTCTCTCTCTCTCACTCACTCTCTCTCTCTCTCTCTCTCTCTCTCTCTCTCTCTCTCTCTCTCTCTCTCTCTCTCTCCCTCTCCCTCTCTCTCTCTCTCTCTCTCTCTCTCACATGCACGCACACACACACACACGCACGCACACACATTCCTGAACTGGTTCTTTAATTCCAATAAAGTGTGTCTTGTGTGATTGATTACTTGCTGCCCAGTTTGTTCCTTCCCCTCTTTTTCTTTCTTTTTCTTTTTCCCCTTCAGCCATTTGCAATGTGCACTTAAGGCGGAAAACACTAAGAATGTGTTGCGCATGCTGATAGTGTTGTTTATTTGCACGTTTTTTGAGCTGTTTTCAGTTTATTAAAGCAATTATGCAAAGCAGGAAAAGGAAAAGGAAAATCCTTTTAAAAGATAAATAATTCATTTTAATTTTACGAGAAACATCTGAGAAATAATCGATATTGAAGGAAACACAACAAGGCAAGGCAAGGCAAGGCAAGTTTATTTGTATAGCACATTTCATACACAGTGGCAATTCAAAGTGCTTTACACAGAAATGAAGTAAAAATATTCATAAGTGAATAAAATAAAAATATATATAGTATAACAGTTATAATAGGAATTAAAAGAAAAGAAAAAATATATAAATAAAAAGTATAATCAACACTAAAAATAAAAACCAGGTTAAATTGAAACATAATTAAAGTGCAAGCAAGGAAACAAGGAAAATCTCTATAAAAAAGCAACCTTTGAGAAATAAAACTTTACACAGGGATGGTGCAAATATATCATGTACTGACACTTGACTCCTGGGTGACTGTTCTATAAAGGGGCCATTCTATTTTTTATTTTAGGGGCCATCTTCTTCTTCCGCTCTTGAGTCTATGGCTGCCCATAGAACTGCTTGTGGGAAAGTTATTAAATTTGGCACATAGATAGAGGACCCTCTGAACTGTCACCATAGCGAATTTGGAGTCTCTAACTTAGTACTAGCTCTTGCGCCACCAACTGTCCAAATTTGCACTCACGTTTATGCTAATAGCTTATGAACCGTAAGGGCTAGAAACAAAGTTATTTTCCCTTTGATTCCTTATCTCAAAATTCAATCAATTCAATCGATTTGATTGCACCCTATGACGTAATTTTCCGTCATTCAAATTTTTCCGCCATTTTGAAGTACTTTTTCAAAATCCTCCTATGCCGTTGCTCAGATTTTCACGAAAATTTAACCAGATCATCTTAAGGCTATGCCGACCAGTGTCAATTTCGTTGACGAATACTTTTCGTCGTAATTTTCGTCAACTACCTTTTTTGACTGATGAAAACGAGACGAAAACTAAATAAAAACCCGTTTTGGATGACAAAAACTATGATGAAAATCTACTATCATTTTCATCAACGAATAAAAATGAGATGAAAATGTTATGGAGGGACAATTAGGGAAGAGATCCAGTCAGTACTGATGTCCTGTGTAATAGGTGCGCACATTTGAATTGTAACATGCAGATCTAACCACGGGAAAATGTGGCGCTATTGCGCTTTCTACAGACTCGCGCGACAGTGCCTCAGAGCGGGTCGTAATCAATGAATAGCGCACATTTATGCCAGGTAATTGTTTATGAACTATGCTGAGGAATAATGGCAATGTTTACTTTACGATGTTTATATAGTAATGTGATTTAGACGGTTGTAACAATGCATATTGTATTTCCCTCATCTGAACTTGAATGAGCAGACATTTCAAAATAAGAGTCCTAGTGTATTTCGAGCTTGTTTATAATTAAAAGTCATGCATTATATTTACGTTTTTGGTTACACAATAAACTGTATTTAATTTAATTCACATTTAATTCATAGTCAGGAGGAAAGACCAGTATTTGACACATATTAAATAAAGTATCAGGGTTATAATAGTTAACTAAAACCATTAAAAAAATATTGGTTACTTGAAATGAAATAAATGTGTTAACTGAAATTTAACAAGTGAAATTAACAGAAATACAAAATTATGAAAACGATATAGATGTTTTTAAAAAAACAATTGAATTGAGCTCTCTTTCGTGTATTTTTAATGTCAAAAACAAAAAACATGACTAAAACTAAATCAAAATTTGCTGTCAAAATTAACACTGATGCCAACAGAAAGTTATGGTATTCAAGTTGATTCGTCAAACTGTTCTCGAATAACAACTGTTCTCTGCTATTTTGGGCATCGGCCATTTAAAATTTTGTTGCAAAATGCTATAGGCTATTTTACGTCCGCATAGGCGTATCGTTACGAAACTCTGTATGTGTCTTTGGCACCATGCCCTGACTGTAGTTTTCCGGGCAAAAGTTATATTGAAATTAAAATTAGTTATTAATTATTAATTAGCCTATTGTAATGATCTGGTTTTAACAGATTCCTTTGGTCATGCCGATAACATAGATACCAATGTTGCCATAGTCAGCCAAACGTCCTGTCCGCCATTTTGATTTTCTTTTTCTAAAAAGATACTTTTTCGAAATCCTCCTAGACCGTTCGTCCGATTTTCACCAAATTCGAATCGTATAATCTTCAGATCTGCCGGAAAAAAAGTTATGGATTTTGTGTTGATAGATGAAGGCGTTTTAGTATACTGCTTCAACAAAGTTGATGGCATGATGCCAAAATGACTCTTTGAGGCTCTTTGACACCAAACTTTGCATGTGTCATTGTCACCTTACTCTGACCACACCACATCGATTTGGTCACAGCGCCATCTATTGGTCAAAAGTGATAAACCATTAAATCACTTTACTAGTGATTTATATTTGTTTTTCAGGCTTTTTTCCTAAAACCATCTTAATATGCTTTTAATTGCTCATTGTTGCCATTGGTCTGATGCTCCCAACCATGCAGTCATGACTTGTCATGCTTTCTTTGTGCTAGGCCACTTAATGGCTATTTTTATTTTATTATTTTATTTTGCACAAGCCCACTCATAATAAAGATAATAATAAAAGCTGATAAAATCTTTTATTTCATTTTATATGGAGCAGACCACCTCATGGGGACAACCATGTTCAAATCACACGACATGGCTGAATACTACTCGCTTTATTCCTCTTTTATCTCTAAGAACACTGCCACAATATTACCAAGGTACACTTTCAAATACTCGTGGAGTAGCATTATTTCAGCCCATTTAGTGCCGATTGTTAAGTGTATTTACTCCTCACTCTCTTTCTTGTTCTTTTTCTTTCTGTCTCTTGCACATATCCAAACACTCACACACACACACACACACGCTGGGCAGTGTACCGTGTGAAATGACCTCACTGTCTGTGGTGAAACTTTAAGCCACGGTGTTCCACAAACACTCATGTGTGCTGCCAAAGCAGGTACAGGCAGCTATAAATGGATATGAATCAGATCGCGTTACTGTGAATGTTTGCCTGTAAATGACTCGCAATCTGCTGAGGAATGTCCTGCCATTTTACATGTGCTGCCATGTTTTAGACCCACAGATACTTTAAATGGAACCCATGTGTTTTCCAGCCCTCACATAGAGAATCCTGGCAAGATTACACTGTGTACAAGGATGTGATTTTTATTTTTTTTTGTCAGCATGTCTGTGTGTGTCTTAGTCATGTAATAACAATGTACAACTGTTCATAATATCTGTTGCGATTTTTGCTTTTACCGTGTTGTGCTTGTTGCGCTTGTTGTTGTTTTTTGTGTTCTTTTTTTTTTTGATGATTCTCTTTCTCCCATTTTGTTCTCTCTGTCTGGTTTTATTTCTCAGTGTGATCAGGTCCAGGTCATCCCTATTCCCAGTGTATGTATTATCTTTTTTTTTTTTTTTTTTGCCTGCATGCTTATGCATATATTTTCTCTATTGAGAAAAACCTGCCTGGCTTTGTTTTTTTCTGTGGTGCGTTTAGCTCCTTTACTAGATTACATAAAAAATAAAAAGCAGTATCTTGGAAAACAGCCAGATATTGTGCGTAAATGACAGAAGGATTTAAAACACAAGCTGTCAATTGATTAAACATTTTATTCAAAGCATTATTCAAAGACATTACGTTATTGTGACAAATATATTGAATAGATATTACAAAAAGGCACAGGTCTATATATTGTTTGGTTTATTTATTTTAATATCATTTAACATTAGCCTACAGTCCACAGCAATACATTGTGTAATGGCCCGTACATTCCTGCAGTGCAAACCTTTCCTGCATTTACTTTTATTTGCAGAAAACGTTCACGCACAGCTCAGATCTCATCAGAATGTTTTGATCGAAATCAGTACTTTCAGTAAATGTCCCTGGTCTTATTGTCCACATAATTGCATATTATTCTAAAGGGGGAGAAAAAAGTTTTTTTCATCAAAATATGATAACTACCTTTGATATGTTTTTTTCTGCTGACAAAACCAAAGCAGCAAGTGTGAGAAAAATATTAACCATTAATATCAAAATATCATAGCCTAACATATCAATTCAAATCCCCAAGCTGCCATTTATTATTTCTATTTCACTCAAAATTCAGAATTTGTAAAGTTAAAGGGACAGTTCACCTATAAAGGACAATTCTGTAATTTACTTAAGTCATTCTAAAGTACCTGTTCCAGTTTTTTGGAAGAATTTCATAGAGTGAAAGTGATCATCATGAGATGCTTGATACAGTATAGTGTCCCCATCACTATACTGGGGCGTTAGGACCCACACAGACCACAGGGTGAGCACCAAGCGGCAACCTCCCCCAGTTTCTCTTGAAGCCAATATGAAAGTGACATATACTGCAATTTATCGACTGGCCGCTAGGGACAGGCTCCAGAAGGGAGCAGAATTTCATTGAGCCCCATGTTAAAATGCCCAACTTTACAGCAGAAAAAAACATGTTTACAGCCTGGTACAAATTGTGGTTTTAGTCTATACGGCTAATTTTGCCCTTCATGACGACTTTGAGGGGGGTGAATTTTTTTTATAACTCATTCGTTTACATTATATAAAACATTAAAGTTCTGCATAATTAAGGGCGTGGTCACTTCGAGTGACAGGTGGATAGCCACTTATCTGCTGTCTGTTAGTCATCGCGTCACTTCAGCCTCGCCCACGTCCCGCCTTTTTGCCCATTTTCTGTTATCCGGGAGTGACGCATGATGACGCTCTGCCAAGATGGCAACGGCCGTCTCGTCCATACTTTGCACTTCAAAACTGCTCATCAGAATCCTATGGGTGACGTCACAGACACTACGTCCGTATTTTTTTACAGTCTATGGTGACTGAGCACCCCTGTTGGCCTCACTAACACTTCCAGCAGCAACCTAGTTTTCCCAGGAGGTCTCCCGTCCAGGTACTGACCAGGCTCAACCCTGCTTAGCTTCGGTAGGAAACAAGTCTTGGGCTACAGGATGATATGGCTGCTGGTGGTAAATCAAGAAAACGAGATTTAAACAATAAGACTATTTGTGTTGAGCTATATAACAATGATTAGTTTTCTGTGTTTTTGGTGTTTCCATGGTTTCTACAAAATAAAACGAAAATCGAGGGTATGATGTCATTGATAGGCGACACATGGACACAGTCCGTGTCCTGGTTAAAATTGCTTATTTCTTTTGGATTTAAACATTCTTGGAAACATTTGAGATAATGTAAGTACACAAGTCAACCAAATTTATAACATTATTCTAGTGGTTTTTGGCTATTTTAATCCAAAAATCTTACATATTGTGCCTTAAAGCTTGTTTCACATTATATGTGAGTACTACTTTTAATATGATATCTAGTTTTAATATGCCATTTGAAGCAATGCATGTTTGTGCAATTTTGTTATATTTATTATATAGTGCCGCGGGATTTTTTACTTATAAAAACGGTGAAATAAAAGGTTGGGAAACACTGTCCTAAACAACACTGATTGGACCAAATTGACTTTCATTCACTGAAATTTCACTTCCTTTGCGTTCCACGTAAGAGTCATACTTTTTTTGGAAGGACATGAGGGTGAGAAAATGATGGCATACTTTTAATTTGGGTGAACTATCCCTTTGAATGCATTTCAGATGCGATTTCATGATGTTTTACTGTCATTATACTGTTGATAACAATTAGCTGAACTCGAGGACAACAGCAGTCTCAGAAAGTCAAATCCATCCCACACTGCACCTGCTAGAGGAAGAGCGTGCAGAGAGGTTTGCTGATCTGAGCCAGGCCTTCACGCTGGGCCTGAGATAGGGGAGACCCAAATCCTGACAGTCCACCTACCTCTCTGCCTGCTCAGCAAAAAACCCAGCATCCACGCTGAGAAAATGCTGGCAGGAGTTTTAATTCTCACAGTAATTGTAATCAAACCTCGGGTGTTTTCTAAGATGACAGCTGGGAATGTCTCACTGCCTGCTTCCAGATCCTCCCGCTTTCACTGGCGGACAATAATGACTCAAATTGTCAACTGCATGATGTCAAACTTTCAAAATCTTCTATCTAATGCATTTTGAAAGTGTCTGGATTTGGGGCAAAGGTTAAGTTGGGAATTTAGAGAACCAGAAACCACTGGCTGTCATTCTTCACTCAACGCAAACAAATAATCATAGTGCAAGCAAGTGATAATATGTAAAGCATTTGAAAGCCATTCAATGAATGCTAGGATTGATTGACACAGCATGAGGCTACAATTATGGTTAAAGCAATAACCATAGAGTGAGTTACTGTAATGATGTAATTGCATGATCTCATGGGACATGCATACATTTGACCGCGTGTGTATGTGTGGTCTTGTTTGTGTATCCATGTGTGGACCGAATGCGATACCAAACCCCGAAAAACTATTCTAAACTAATTTATTCGTATTAATCGATATTGTATATTTAATTGTTTTAATTTCCCCGATTTTTGCATTTTAAATTACTTTTGCCGTCATCTAACGCTCACTTAAAGTTAATCTTTATACACTAATGATTCATAATGCAAATATCTTTTCTGGAAAATCTGAAAATAACTATTTATTTTCTTTAAAACAGTACTTTTTAATGTTGCAATGCCTCAATACACTTGTTAGTTTTTAGTGTTTTGTTTTTAATGATTTTATACTAAATAGTATAGAATTTTTTATAAGCCATTTATTTGTTATTGGTCATAACATAAAAAAACGCATTAAGCTGGAGGGGGGTAATTCAAACTATGGTAATTTAAATTACTTATAGTTGTCTAATTTGATACAGAAAAAAATGCATGCTTCCCCTTTAAGAACAATATAAGTCAATGGGACCATGATATTAAACTCCATTTTCTAGCACTAGGTCCTACACTGAGATGTTTGTTCCATATTTGACATGTCACATTTATATACTTGAACATGCTGGAGTAATTATGAAATATGTAAATAATTAATCCCACTATAATGTGATTTAGAATTGCTAATAGTACAAATCTGATATCACCAGTGAATGGTCATGGAGGACTCCGATTCATACTGGTGCAGATAAATCATCCATGACTTCAATGGCCTTTCTTCCACGCTCATTCTGAAATGCAAATGTAAAGAATATTAGGCATATTACTGTCATGAATGTACATATATTATGCATGCATGTGCTGTGTTTGACTTTGCTTGCATCTTCGGATATGTGTATGAGTGTGTTTTGCCTCTTAGGCAAGTCCATCTGCCTCCCATCAGGTCAGATTTAGTAAAGGACATCTCTTTCCAGTTACTGGCAGACCATCTATAGAGGCGGCTTGTGCTTAGACAACATGACTTGGCAGTGAAGCCGAACCAGTCACTTTAACACAGATCATTGTTTCAAGGTTATCCAAAAGCACCCGTTCCCAGCACATCATTTGGGATTTGTATTGAACAACAACAGAAGAGTCTCTAGTGCATGTTGTGTACCATTAGAGGAGGAGAGACCATAGCTTTTGATTATTACTCAGAATGTTTGGCTGATATGATAAGCGTGCATCTTTATGCTCTATTGAACTGCTTGTTTGCTCTCCTCTCCTGCTTGTATTCATCTGTGCCGTATTTCCTCCAGCCTCCAGCCAAATGCCTCTTGCCTGAGGTCAGCATTAATGACTACGGCAAGAACTGTGTGGTCATTGACCTGGATGAGACCCTTGTGCACAGCTCTTTCAAGGTACTTGTGCACAAACATGTACAAACACAAATACTACAATTATTTTATTGTATTTTATATTACATTGAATGCATGGCATATTGATAAAACTGATTGTTAATCAGCTTTACTTTGAAACCATTGCCGTCCTGGCTGACTTGCTTTTAAAGAGTTCAAGACGACTATTGCTGTGTTCCAAAACATAGTTAGCTGCCTACATAGGGAGCATTTTAAGGTGTTTTCAAAAAAGTAGGCATCTTAATTATTTTACCTCTTAAGACAACTAGTTTTAGCTAAATGTAGTGCCGTAGGGAAATCACAGAATGCATTACCCCAGCTAACAAGAAACTTTCTCAGAAAATTTGCTAATGTTCCAGATTGGTTCTCTCAAAGTTATGAGCCAACTTTCTTCCAGTAACATTAAATGAACATTCGTTCAGAGTTATCTGGTCTTTAATAATATTTAAAATGTTACCATTTTTATACATCACTCATGGATTTTTTTTTTTCCTGAAACGTCTTAGTTGTTTTTTAAATGTTCCTACTTTTTTGTTTCAGAATGTTCAGAGAACATTCAAAAGTAACTTCCCCATAATGTTTGCAAAATTATAAAATGGAATGTTCCCTTTTTTAAAACAAAAAAAAAGTGCAGATTTTTTTTTTTTTTAAACAAAAAAAAAGTGCAGTTAAAAAAAACTGGACGGTTTGAATGTTGAGGGAACGTTCAGAAGTAATATTTTCATAACTTGCAAAACATTCTTAGAACATATTTTCTTAGCTGGGACAATCTTAACACCATTTCCTAAGCGACAATGGATAATTCACCTCAGATCTTGAAAATAAATAAAAGGAAACAAAAGCGTGAACTAACAAGTGTATTTTAAGACAACGAGTGTTTCAGTAACTCGGTCCTATCTTTAACAATATTAAAATGGAGTAATATATTTCTGAATTATTAGTTTCATTGCAAGTGCAGTGCGCTTGCAGAGGGAGCCTGTCCACAAGTTCTTTTGAGTGGATGGGATTTTTTTATTTTATTGATTTTGACGAGTCGATTATAAATACACACATTTCATTCAGTACTGACAAGTATTGATTACCTGTCAAGTACTGATGAATGATTACACAATATTTGCCTTATTTTCATGAGAGTTGCGTTGTTAGCTTAGCAAACTCTATAGAGCGGGTCAGCAAGTAAATTTGCCATCGGGCCAAAAAAAATGTGCCACTAGATGGCGGGCCAGAACATAGTCAAGGGATAATTTAATGCAACTAGAATTGCCTGTTGACATACTGTTGCAGTGTCTTCTATAACTGGTAGTGAGCTGTTACTCTGTAAAAAAATTAATAAAGCAGTAGTGACACGTAACCTAAGTATCTTCATTCACCAACTTGCAGCACAGACCGCCTTACTAAAACACACATACAGTGAGGAAAATAAGTATTTGAACACCCTGCTATTTTGCAAGTTCTCCCACTTAGAAATCATGGAGGGGTCTGAAATTGTCATCGTAGGTGCATGTCCACTGTGAGAGACATAATAAATAAAAAAAAATATCCAGAAATCACAATGTATGATTTTTTAACTATTTATTTGTATGATACAACTGCAAATAAGTATTTGAACACCTGAGAAAATCAATGTTAATATTTGGTACAGTAGCCTTTGTTTGCAATTACAGAGGTCAAACGTTTCCTGTAGTTTTTCACCAGGTTTGCACACACTGCAGGAGGGATTTTGGCCCACTCCTCCACACAGATCTTCTCTAGATCAGTCAGGTTTCTGGCCTGTCGCCGAGAAACACGGAGTTTGAGCTCCCTCCAAAGATTCTCTATTGGGTTTAGGTCTGGAGACTGGCTAGGCCACGGCAGAACCTTGATATGCTTCTTACAGAGCCACTTGTTAGTTATCCTGGCTGTGTGCTTCGGGTCATTGTCATGTTGGAAGACCCAGCCTCGACCCATCTTCAATGCTCTAACTGAGGGAAGGAGGTTGTTCCCCAAAATTTCGCAATACATGGCCCTGGTCATCCTCTCCTTAATACAGTGCAGTCGCCCTGTCCCATGTGCAGAAAAACACCCCCAAAACATGATGCTACCACCCCCATGCTTCACAGTAGGGATGGTGTTCTTGGGATGGTACTCATCATTCTCCTTCCTCCAAACATGTTCAGTGGAATTATGACCAAAAAGTTCTATTTTGGTCTCATCTGACCACATGACTTTCTCCCATGACTCCTCTGGATCATCCAAATGGTCATTGGCAAACTTAAGACGGGCCTTGACATGTGCTGGTTTAAGCAGGGGAACCTTCCGTGCCATGCATGATTTCAAACCATGACGTCTTAGTGTATTACCAGTAACCTTGGAAACGGTGGTCCCAGCTCTTTTCAGGTCATTGACCAGCTCCTCTTGTGTAGTTCTGGGCTGATTTCTCACCTTTCTTAGGATCATTGAGACCCCACGAGGTGAGATCTTGCATGGAGCCCCAGTCCGAGGGAGATTGACAGTCATGTTTAGCTTCTTCCATTTTCTAATGATTGCTCCAACAGTGGACCTTTTTTCACCAAGCTGCTTGGCAATTTCCCCGTAGCCCTTTCCAGCCTTGTGGAGGTGTACAATTTTGTCTCTAGTGTCTTTGGACAGCTCTTTGGTCTTGGCCATGTTAGTAGTTGGATTCTTACTGATAGTATGGAGTGGACAGGTGTCTTTATGCAGCTAACGACCTCAAACAGGTGCATCTAATTTAGGATAATAAATGGAGTGGAGGTGGACATTTTACATTACTCTTTGAGTCTTTGAGTGTTAGAATTCTAGCTGATAGGCAGGTGTTCAAATACTTATTTGCAGCTGTATCATACAAATAAATAGTAAAAAAATCATATATTGTGATTTCTGGATTTTTTTTTTTAGATTATGTCTCTCACAGTGGACATGCACCTACGATGACAATTTCAGACCCCTCCATGATTTCCAAGTGGGAGAACTTGCACAATAGCAGGGTGTTCAAATACTTATTTTCCTCACTGTATGTGGGAGTTTTTTTTTTTTTTTAATTAAAAGCTCTCAATTCATCCCAAAATCAACACATTGCAACAAAAACGTTCTCGTACTTTTTTTTAAGGCAAAATCACTAAAGAGAAATTGATTATGAGCAACTGATGTTGTAATCTCTCTGGTTCGCACATCCCGCTGCAAGCGGTGCACGAACCCGGGTCTGTCTGCATGGGAGTCAGACGCTCTAACAAGGAGGCTAAAGGCTGCAACCTCTAGTGTATGTCACTGTTACAGTCACAGCAGTAAGATTTACCTGCACAGCTGTCACTAGCTGGCCTCCGTTACACTATCATGACAGATCTATTTCAGCACCAGCCGCTATCAAAATAATCTGGCTGCGGGCGCAGGCCAGATATTATTGCTGGCGGCCCAATTTTAGCCCACGGGCCGCCGGTTGCCGACCACTGCTATAGAGGGTATGCACGTGATGTCACCGGCCGGAGTGACAGCGGTTACGCCCTCTGAGTGGCAAAATGACTGAGAGGCAGCATTGGTTTTCAGAGCGAATGCACAAAAAACCAGGCCCGGCACCAGAGGGGGGATCGGGGGGCATAGCCATGGACCCCTTGGACATCACTGTGCCCCCCTCCGGACCGAGGGAGACGGACTTGATAATAGTGTGTAATTTTCTCACTCAAACCACTGCCACCTGCTGTTTCTGCTACTGATTGCTTTTAGAGGGAAAAGCTACCCATAACTGTTGGTCTAGGATCTGTTTTCTTCCTAATAATAGAATATTATTAGTGAAGAAGAGTTGGCAAAAGATCAGTATTTGCGCACGTCAAATGATTCAATTTCCAACGTGTTTTCGCTTCGGTGAGTAATGTAGCCAATCACAGACATGTTTGTTGATATCTTGAACGCAATGGCCAATCACCGGTAGAATCCACTCACCGCTCAAGTTTTTGTCAAGTTCTGCACATGTGCAAATCCTCTCTAACAAAGTGTAGACATAATAAGACATTCATTGTGTCATCAGCTTCACTGATTAATATGACAGAACTTTGTGAGATTGCGTTCATTGAATAAGTGACAGCTTTTAGTGATTATAAAAGGAGTGCTCTTTGCGTACTATCTAGGCGATATACATTTTTTTTAGGCCTATAATATATTCAGAATTTGAATAAAACTTTTGTTTTCCAGTCTTGACAAGAGGCCACATACACGCTTCAATACATAGACCCATCTGCATATAAGATTCACTCTCGAAATCGTGATGACTGACAGTAACTATATTTAGGTATCGAAATCAGGTAAATGTCAGGAAAACACGATTCCAAGTAATATCCATCGATCACTGGATCTTTGGTAAGTTGTAAGGAACACTATATAGAGTCCAACCTTTAGTTTAAACTGATAACCATTTGTTTTACTTGCGTTTTTCTGTCACTCAGTCCCGGGCCGAGGGGGCGTGTTCCGGCGGGAAAGTGACGTTGATGCATACCGTCTATTGGAATCAAACAATTTCACCGTTTACTGGATTTTGTTATTCTTCCTCTTATTTACCTATAGCACATTCACAGATAATAGCTTACTTCTGTCTTGCAAAATAAGGTGGATAGAGCATTCCAAATCTGTCACTTATGAAGTTCCATTTCAGTTAGAATGCTCCCTTAGAAGACAGCTCCCCATGTTCAAGACTACAAGGCAGCTCGCTAGGTTTTGGTATAGAGCTTCCATTTCAGTCCTCATTCCTAAATAAAAACATATAGCATGAGTAAATTCAGGAGATTCACTTCTGCACAGCACCATTTTGAGTGGCCTAATGATTTATTTGAGCAATCTAAAACATAATAACAGAAGGCAATGGCAGTATTTTAAGGTTGTTGGAGTGGATTTTAAGTCCTAGATGAATTAAATCCTCTTCAGAGACGAAATGTTTGTCTGGTCCCTTAAAAGTAGTGCTTCAGGGAGCCACCTGCTGAGCGCAGTGACCCACTTCTCTGCATCCTGGTTTTATGTTGGTTTTTATCTCTCTCTCTCTCTCTCTCTCTCTCTCTCTCTCTCTCTCTCTCTCTCTCTCTCTCTCTCTCTCTCTCTCTCTCTCTCTCTCTCCAACACACACACACACACACACACACACATATGATCAAATAAACAACTGTGGCCAGTTGATTACACACAATCACCCTACATTTACATATGTACACACATCCAGCTTAATGCGTACATGTCTTCAACAACTGGATGCATCCCCACTCCCAAGAGAGAAAGACATTGACAGATACTAAATGTGTTTGCTCTAAGACTAATAACTGTGTTTTGTTAAAGCAAAGCCTGTCCTCCTTTAAAATGTCTGCCTGGCAGCTCCTGTTTTTTCTCAGAGAAGAGGGAAAGGCGGCGAATGAGAGAAAGAGGCCCAGAGAAAGGGATGCATGCCTTTGTGCGCGTTCACAACCTCACATACACATGAAAACACCCACCCCGACACCAAAACACATACACACATATCACATTAAAAAGGTATGCTCACAGTTACACACACACAAAAAATTTTTTTAACCGTGACCGTACTTGAACGAGTGTTTACAACGTATTACTATTACTTATGATTATAGTCTCAAATTTTCTGATTTTTCACGGTGATTTGGGGTTTTCTTTTTTCTCTTCATATTTACAATATAAAATATTTTGTATCTAATGCAATTGTGCAATTTAGGTTTTTTTAAACAAATAAATGAAACTTTAAATATTTATTAAAGTATTAAATATTGTTTAAACATTTTTAGTACATGGCTGTCTGGACAACTTAATATTGATCGGTCAGTATAAACCTGTAAACCTCCTACAGGATTCTTGTTTCATATCTTATGTAGCACTCTACACTGTTTATTCTCACATAATAAAATAATTTAACCTCAAATCAATATACAAAGTCAGTGCATTTACTTATGTAGTAAGTAGCCATGCGTTAAATGGGATAATGTACAGTCTGAAATCTTAATCACATTTTTGTATTGAGTTGTAAATTGTTTGGTACATATTTGTTAGTAGTCAAGGGACAGTGAGTTCACTAGAAGAGAGGTCAGTCTGTATAATGTCTTCTTATATGTATTACAGAATATACACAATATTCTTATCCCTCTCATTCTCTCTCTTCCAAAGAGATTATACTCTGCACTTTCTGACAGTTGATTCTTTTGTTTAGAGGACTCTAGAAGATATATACAGATAAGAATATAGATTAGGATTGAAAATAATGTATATCTGAATGATAATAGGATTCAAGTTTACATTTTCTAGCTAATATACCCCCGGTTTCACAGACAACGCTTAAGCTAGTCCTAGACTAAAATGCATGTTTGTGCTGTTTTAACTGAAAGAATCTTGCACTGACAAATCTTAAAATATGTCAGTGGCATTGTTTTGTCTCAAGATGCACACCTGTAATGTTTTTTTCTTGGGCATGTTTATAAAAGTTACTTATATGTCCTAATTGAACTAAGGCCTAATCCTGGCTTAGTCTAAGTCCTGTCTGTGAAACCGGGCCTTAGTGTCACAACCCTCAATAGTATAGATCACACACTCCTCCTGCTGGCCATATCATGAACTGATGTGTAAATCAGTTGACTGTGAAAACTGATCTGAAATCAGTCCCTTCATTAAATATTTAGACATTGAAGTACTACTATATTTTTAGATAAGCATTTAGAAAACTAAGAAAGTTTATCTTAATTTATTTGGTCTTGTTTTCAAGTCAAATATATTGAAGCATTCTTAAAATAAGTGTGTTTTTTATATTTCAGAGAGTTTTAACTTTAAGTTTACTTTAACCATTTATAGTAATTAGTAATTTGTTCTTTTTTTAATATAATAAATAATAAAAATGTTACATTCATGGTTAAAATGAGAAATAGCCAATTGGGTAAGAACACTATTATTTCAATATAAAATAAATTATTTAAGTGATCAAATGTAAAAAATAAATAGTTTGAGGAAATTCTGGAAAACAAGACACATCTCTAATTAAAGGGGTCAGATGATGCTATTTTCAAAGATCATTATTTTGTGTATTGGGTGTAATAGAATATATTAACGTGCTTTAATGTAAATATTTTTCACATGCTGTACATTATACTAGCTCCTCTATACCCAGTCTTTCTAAAACACGTCAGTTTCCACATAGACCCTCCTTACGAAAAGTGCAGTGTGCTCTGATTGGCCAGCTGACCCAGTGCATTTTGATTGGCCGAACACCTCAAGAGTGTGTCGGAAATGTAACATCCTTTACCATAATCGCAAGCTTCAGCTTCCAAAGCAATTATAAAGACAGTTAAATCAGCTTTACCATATCAGTTCAAGCTCGAGTCGGAGTCTGAAAATGCAGATGATCGATCGGAACCAACTTTGAAAGCACGACAGAACATTTCACAGTGGTTTCACAGGGGCCAGTGTGAAACAGAACACGTAGCGCAGCTATGTTTGTCATGCTTTCACCACAATTTATAAGCGGAGAGAATAGTATGTTTGTAAACGTAAATCAATCTCTGCAGGCTCTGATTCAGAAGCGCCAGATCGCCATAGCAAAGTTGGAATTACCCCATTTTTTAGAAATGGCCTTGTACTCTCTGTAAAATGTTGTACTGTTCTGGAACAGTGTTGTAAATAAATCTTAACCACTGATTCCTAAATCCTATTTCGGATCGGTAAATAAAGTGTTTTTGCTTTTGCATAGAAACACACAGCTTGGCGGCGACAACCCTACTGCAATAACTGAAGCCATGCCTTCTTTCTTTGCACATGCATTTGTGCAGCATTATGCAAATATTTCCACCAAGTGACGTCGGTCGGTGAGGGAGAATTCAATTTAGCCACGTCTGGATCTGCCTTCTCTTTTAGATAGAATAAATCTTTTTGTGGGAGACTTTGAACTTCTCATACATGCACAGCTGCATAATACACTAAAGAAAAGGGAAAACATATGACCCCTTTAAGAAAATTGTGTTTTTCTGTGTCTGTTAAATTGTGTTGTAAATGACACTATCCATCCTGATCATGATGTTATGCAAACCAGGTCAGAGAAGGGACAGGTACGCTACTGTATGAGCCTTCTTCTCTGCCGTCCAATCAGAACTGATAACCGCAGAATTACCTTGTTCTTAACAAGTGCAGCAAAAGTTTTCTCTCTTCTACTCATCTCCCTTTCTCTCTTCTCCCTTTCTCTCTTTGCATTACGAGAGCTCCGAGGCGCCCGCTGCGTTTCTTTCATCGTCTCCCTGCGCTCTATCGTGTCCTCCTCCCTCTCCCTCGGCTTTCTTTAAAAGCGTATCAAGTCTCTTTTCAAAGAAGCTTGCCGTTCTTAGCTCCATGCAGTCAGCTGTCAGAAACACACGCTCAAATGCGCACGCTCCTGCACATACACTCTTACAGCTCAAAGAAGTCTAATTGAAAGGCTTGACTACAGGTAGCTGTGAAACGACGGATGCCTTCTCTGGCTCTCTCAGAGAACATCGCAGCTGATACAGCTGTAACATTCTTACAGTCGGTTTCAAGCAGACTCCTAATGTGTGATTTCCTGTTTTGTGCCCACAGCCCATCAGCAACGCAGACTTTATAGTCCCTGTGGAGATTGACGGAACAGTTCATCAGGTACCATGCAAATGGGTTCAAATGAGTGTCACTTAGCCTCAACAATCACATAAATTGAAATTAAAAACATTTGCTGGGTTCCGTACAAGATAGTATCGATTGTCCGCATTAATCAAGGTTTAAGGTGAGGCACTGACAATGGAAGTTGATGGGGCTATTTTTCGGAGGATTTAAAAGTAGTACCTTTTTTTATAGCCACTTGGGACATTGAGTTTTAATGGCAACAGCACTGTACAATTGAATATAACTTCACACTGAATTTTTCCCCTCCATTAAAACCATGGTAACACATTGTTTACATGTTGTGGCTATGCTACACTGTAAATTAAAACATTTAAAAGTGAAATTATGGTTAAACAAATGGCTGCTGTGGTAGCCAATAATGTTCCATAAAATATGGTAGCATCTTTACATTTTAAAGATTGAAATGAAATGATTGAAATTAAATTTACAGTTAAAATAAGTGAAATAATGTTAATATATCAAACTACTAAAAATCTTTTACATACCATTATAATATGGCACCTAAAAAACAGGTGGTAAAAAAAAAGCCACATGATGAATCAAAGTTCATTACAATTTTCCACATGCTGAGGTAAATGTTAATATATAGAAAGTGCATGGTGTCAAAAAACATTAACTTGGCAACAATAAAGATGTAACATAAAACCCTAATGTACATCAACATGAACTACTATTTTAACGAAAACGTCTGCTAATTCTGGGAATGTCAATATAAATTTTTTCACTGTAAATTATAAAATGTCCAAAAACTACATTTATGGGTCAATGACATGACATGTATTTTTTATGTCCGAATTCATACATGTCACGTATCAAATGGATCTACAATATTTCCTTTATAAGATACTCTTTACATTTTTTTGAAAATGAATTGACTTTTTGAGTTGTGGTGTTTCAAAGACCTAAAATGTCAGGTGGTGTGACCAGCAAATTTACATTTAAAAGTATCAGTTCCCACTGCAATTGCAAAATGAAGTAAGAAATATAATGTAAACCATTATATAATTTATATAAAAATAAAGAAAACATAAAAACTCCTTATGGAAAATTGTGTTCTGAACACAAAAGTGTCCGTTTATATGAATTGGACTAAAAGGGCAATACATAGAAAAGGGAAAGGGAATTTACCATGTGATATGCATTTTATAATGATTCATATGTATATTGTATAAGTATATTATTTTAAATGAA
>CM042260.1:25160100-25177600 GCA_023566225.1 Romanogobio albipinnatus | reverse complement strand
AACCAAACCTTAGCTCTAATTATAAAGTAAGTGCATGTTGTTAATTAATATTACTCAGTGACTAAAGGAGTTGTTCACCCATAAATGAAAATTATCCCATAATTTACTCACCCTCAAGCCATCCTAGGTGTATTTGACTTTCTTCTCTCAGCCAAACACAATGAGAGTTATACAGTGGTGGCCAAAATTATTAAAACACCTGACAGATCTGAAAATATTGACCTTTTTTTGCCTTCATTTCATAATGTTTCTGAAACATGCCGATCGTTGCTCTGCCATCAAATATCAGATGAAGTGAGTCGTACTGTTTTTATCCACTTTAATATTTGGTATGTCCTCCTTTTGCAGCAATTACAGCAGCACATCTCTCTGGCATAGTGTCAATATATTTCCTCTGAGAACTAATGTTCCTAATGTTATCCCATACCTTCTGCAACTGAAGCCAAAGGCTTTCCTTTGAATGTACAATAGATCTGTCCTGTTTATTTTCCAACTCAAGTCCCAAAAGTGCTCGACGGGGTTGAGTTCTGGAAATAAATCTGAAAATAAATCCAGGCCCAATAAGACGACTCCCAGATGCTAAGTGTTCTAATCATTTTGGCCACCACTGTATTAAATAATGTCCTGGCTCTTCCCAGCTTCGTAATGGTATTGGATAGTGCCCGTGTTTTTGAAGCTCGAAAAGCGCATCCATCCATCATAAAAGTAATCCATACGACTCCAGTTAGTTAATAAATGCCATCTAAAGCGAAACAATGATTTTTGTAAAAAAAAAAATATCCATATTTAAAACTTTATAAACCATATTCACTGGCTTCCGGCAACGGAAGTACATGCGTTCATGAGAGAGTCGAGTTCTGGCGCAACCTCTGAACCTCAGAGGGTGACCTCTGACCCAAAACACACTCAAAGCAGTTGACCAATCACAACACACTGGTCCAGCCGGCCAATCAGAGCACACGGCTTCATAGAGACTTAAAGGTTCACTGTGTAAAAATTTTTGAGTAAAATATCCAAAAATCACTAGGCCAGAGTTATATATTTTGTTCAGTTGAGTACTTACAATATCCTAAAAGTTTCCAACTATTTGTAAATCGTGAGAAATAGCTATTTTACCCAAGGAACCGGGACGTGTGAGGGAGTCGCCTGTCGATTGCTTCATATCTGCGTTACCCTTGTTTTCCGGTTTTATTCTGCAGAAACGCTTTACTCTCGCTGCAGTGTGAACATCATAGCAGCCGCCGAGCGAACGCACAGAGTAACGTCATAACATCATTTTCAACACACTCAGATGTATCTAATATGATAATCAGAGCTGCATTACCTCATACTCATGACCGGAAAACCTGAAGTGGCGCCGGCGACTGTGTCATAATTAAAGTCCCGCCGCTCTTCTCATTAAGAATCACTCTAGCGGCCTTGCTCAGCTCCACAACACTCGGTCCTGCTCTGCTTCATTCAACAGTAACATTAATAATCGCATCCATGAACATGATTTCTGCAAGTCTTATCCTGATTATTTTCCACCGGCTGTGATGTGAAGACCACATGTCCCAAGATTCTGCGCTCAAATGTGGTGTCATCAGACTACGCCTTTGTTTTGAACAGGCGACCTCTAGTGGACGGAAAAGTTACATAGTACATCTTTAAAATGTGAAAAATAATGTTTTTTGTAAAATAAAGCATGAAAACCTATTCTAGTAGACCCCCAAAACTAAACCTATAGGCCCCCTTTAAATATTAGATTAGATTAGATTAGATTAGATTCAACTTTATTGTCATTACACAAGTACAAGTACAAGGCAACGAAATGCAGTTTAGGTCTAACCAGAAGTGCAATAGCAGCAAGTGCAGGATATATACAATGGTTGCGTAAGTGCTGGGCATAAAAATGTACTGAATATATATAAATATGTATAAGTAGAGAGATGGTTATTACTATAAACAGAACTGAATTTACAGATGAATATGTACAGTGAATAAATATAAATATACAGATGGCTATTACTATAAACAGAATGTACAGGTGAATATGTACTATGAATATAATATACAGATGGCTATTACTTTGAACAGAATTTTACAGATAGAGGTATACAATAATATGTTAGGCTAATATGAGGAATATAGCAGTGGATTAAGGTAGTGCAATAAATTATGGACAGAGCTATCCGAAAGAAAGTGTAAAAGTGCAGTGGAAAGTGGTTGCATATTACAGTTAGAAGTACGGTGCAAAATGCAAATGTAAACATGGTTACTATAAATACAGTCGGCAGTGCAAATGAGCATATTCCAGTTAAGATATGGTGGTGCAAAATGCATAAGTAAACAGTTGTTACTGTAATAAACAGTCGGTAGTGCAAATAACAAAGTGAATGTAGGTGTGAGGTAGGAGAGTTTGCAGTTTATGAGGGAAGTGGATCAACGGGGGTTTGAGTTCAGTAAAGAGACAGCTCTGGGGAAAAAACTGTTCTTTAGTCTGCTGGTCCTGGTCCGGAGGATCCTGAAACGCCTGCCGGAGGGCAGGAGAGAAAACAGTCTGTGGGCTGGGTGAGAGGAGTCCTGGGTGAGAGGAGTCCTTCTCATCAATTATAGGCTCAGTCTGTAGCGAGAGACCTGTGGAGGAAACCGCAGTCAGACAGATCCTACCTCTCTGCTGTCACCTCTATTATTAACAGTATATAATTATATTAAATATTAATATAATATAATTATATTAAATATTAACAGTAGTATAATTATATTGTAAATATTATAATTTAGGGCTGCACGATATATCGCTTTAGCATCAATATCGCAATGTGCGCATCCGCGATCGTCACATCGCAGGATGTGCGATGTCAAGTATAGGGATCATAGTTGATCGATGATCCATATGGTCCATTTGTCTTAAAGTGACAGCAGCCTAATTTACCCGCAGCTGTTAGTGTCACCAATGTCAATCAAACAACAAAAGAGAAAGAGAAAATCACTTTTGTAGCTTTAACAAAGATAAATTGTATTAATTATTATATTAATTATATTTAATTTATACAGTGAAGACTATGCAGTGTTATTTTACATGTGATTATTCAAAGTCTATACCTGAATACAACGCACTGCTGATATCATTTGTATCTTTTTGTACCCTACAAAATCAGCCCAATCATCATAGAATTATTCATTCTTTTCAAATAGAGCTATTCAAATCATCTGGTGAAATAGTTTTCATATATTGAAGAAAATCATATTTTTTTCCAATACCGTGCAGCCCTATTTTAAACTTATATTATGTTGTTGTATATTGCTTGTGTGCTATGCTCATAGCTGTCTGTTTTTGGTCTTGTAGTATGCTGACCCTGTAGCAGACCTGTTGGACCAGTGGGGTGTGTTCAGGGCACGGCTCTTCAGGGAATCCTGTGTGTTCCACCGGGGGAACTACGTCAAAGACCTCAGCCGACTAGGCCGGGAGCTCAACAAAGTCATCATAGTGGACAACTCCCCTGCCTCCTACATCTTCCATCCAGAGAATGCTGTACGTACCACTATAGGCCACAGCTGCAGTTGACTTGACATTACAGCATCAGAATACACTATGTAATATAGGTTGCATGTTGACACCTAGAACTTGTGATGTGTGTGAATTTATGTCTTTTATCCCAGAATATTTTTTTCCAGTGAAACTAATGAGGTAGAACCCAGCCGCTGGCTCTGTACACTCCTTTGTCAAAACTTCTCATCAATTATAGGCTCAGTCTGTAGCGAGAGACCTGTGGAGGAAACCGCAGTCAGACAGATCCTACCTCTCTGCTGTCACCTCCTACACTTGCTCGCATCCATCCTCTTAGATTAGAAGGTGTTATTCTGTATTCAAACTAATGAGCTGAAGGTGCTTATTAAAACCTGTTATCTTTGAGATGATTGTGGAGACTTCTTCTCAAGACACTGCACATAGTTGTCAAAATAAGTTGGTTGGCTCAGTCGTGTATGCCTTTATCTGCCACTGCTGTCAACAGTACCTCCTGTGCGATAAATCGGAATAAAATCTAAATCTCTATACGACTTAGTGCTCTACTCAAACTCAATCATGAAAGAACTTCAATATTATAGAGGACATCAATGGTTTACATAAAGAGGCCTTATAATACAATTTTTATGAACAGAACTATAATTATTATTGTTATATTAATATATTATTATACAGTTGTTTTACTTCACAGTAAAATAATAATTCACATATTCTTATTTTGTTTGATATTTGAACAATAATAATAATAAAAGAAAAATATGATTATTATAGTTTGATATTTATATATATTCGATTGTTTTACTATTAAACGGACTGAATCATGAAGTATTATAGGGGACATCAATAGTCTACATAAAGAGGCCTTACCATTTTTATGATATTTTTAAAGGAACAGAAAAGGTTACAGTTATGTTACACGGTTATTGTACACTTTCATGCACAATTATTTTGTATTGGGTTACATATATATTTGCATTTTTATTCTTGCACTGTTAAGCCATATTATCTCCATTACGTACCCATCCCGTAATTTTTTAATAATGGCTATATATATTGAAATATTTTTATACTTGAGTATGATACTGGACAGTTAGCACTGATTTTCCATTTTTATATATGGTATATTAGATACTGTGTGTTTTGTCTATTTTGTTGTATAAGCTACTGGATGCCTTGAATTTCCTTTGGGATCAATAAAGTATCAATCATTAATTTCATGAAAATCTTAAAGGGAAAGTGTTTTCTTAAAGTAATAGTTCACCCAAAGAGGTTTACCCATCTTCAAAATATGTTCTTTTTGTCACACAGGTTTGGAACAACATAAGAATAACATTTTTGGGGTGAACAATCCTTTAAACTGTGTTTTATTAGGGGACCCTATACATTGACTAAATGGTTCTTGATCAGAATACATTTATTATGCTTGAATTTACTGAGCATAGTTGATCATTTTTAGTGAGCATAGTTGCTAATTAGTTGCTAGTTCACAATGCTGAACGCGAGACTCAACGCTCATGGAATGGTTTTAAAAAAAGTGGAGTGCAGAACGCGAGGGTCTCAAGACATGCTTTTGAGATGCGATACAATAACGGAAATAATAGAAATAGCCAAAAATGCAGCTCTCTCCAAGCTCTTTTTTTAAGAAATAGGTTGCGATAATTGCTTGAAGAAATGTTATATAATTCAGGGTATCCGGACACAACCACTATGCTTCCTCCACCATGTTGCCATCAAATAAAACAGTTGCCATCATGCCAACTTTCTACTGTAAACAAAGCTTGCCCCGCCTCCGGGGTCTTCTAATTGGTCCACTGTTTTGGAACTGATAATTGATGAGTGGTGCTGTGTGTCAAAGTTGAAAATCTCTTAACTTGACACTGCGTCTTAAAGGTACAATATGTAAGATTTTTGGTTTAAAATATCCAAAAATCCACTAGAACAATGTTTTATATTTTGATGACTTGTGTACTTACATTATCCCAAATGTTTCAAAGAATGTTTAAATCCAGAGAAATAGGCGACACACGAACACGGTCCTTGTCCTGGTTAAAGTTGCTTATCAATAGCCGCGTTTCCACCGCAGGAACTTTCCCCAGGAACTAGGAACTTTGGGCTGGTACTCGTGTGTTTCGACTGCATGAACCATGGTCTAAATGAAGTTCCGGGTAAATATTTCCCCCTCCAAACAGCCCTGCTCGCGAGGTAGTACTTTTTCAAAGTTCAGGAACTTTCAGGGGTGGGACTTGGGCGCTGAACATGCTGATTGGTTGAGCTCACGCAGCATTTTATTTCAACCGGCATTTTTAAAAGTCTTGCGAGGTTCGTTCTGCGTTCAGTAAATATGAGTCTTGCTCTTTCTGTCCGATGGCGCGCGTTGTCTCAGCAATCGCACGGCCAATGTCTGTAATAGCTGATAATAACATGCGTCGTCTTATTTTAAATCTAGCTTTCAGAATACGCTCTAGTATCAGTGCTCGTCTCTTTTCCGCCGTTTTGTTAATTACATCTTTAGTAAACAATACATAACTAGCAAAAGCAGCGCTGCTTGCATCTCCTCCACACTTGTTATTGTTGCAGACAGTATCGCATAGCTTTCAACACACTCAAACGTATCTAATATAATAAAACAGCGCTGCGTTACCACACATACACCTGAGCAGAAGCGAAAGCGGTCGTCTATAATAAAAGCTCCACTGCCCTCGAGCCGTGTGTTGCGCTTGTCTCTCATTCGCAATCGCTCCAGCGGCCTCGTTCCGCTCCAACAGCTTTCAGCCCCACCCTGCTTCATACTGCAGTAACATTAATAAATCTTTAATACATTAGCTCATCCATGATTTCTGCCCGAGTCCCGTTAGATTTTTTTCCACCGGCTGTAGAGGTGAATACGACTCCCATGATTCCGCGAAATCAAGGCGTCATCAAGCTAGAATTGTAGCGGCGAAAATTACATATTGTGCCTTTAATAATGCAGCACTAGGTAACTCAGTATGTGTCTCAGTTTACTACTACTTGTGTTCCTTTAAGCCCTGTAATATGTATATTGGGTATCTATGTGGACAATTGCTCTTTGCCCGTCAGAGAAAGAAAACTAGTGGACTTGTGCCTATTACAAGCAAGACGTTCAATTGCCCTCTGCTGGAAGAATGCTAGCCGTCCTTCCCTTGGACTTTGGCTGAGAAACTTGATATCCAGTTTGGCCCTTGAGAAGCTTACGTATGTAATAAAGGGGAAGTCTTCTGAATTTTATGATATCTGGGAGATGTTTCTGGAATTTGTTAAAGAAGGAGATATTGAAGAGGCTATAGATGTGTGAAGTTATTGTATATACACAAAGTGCTTAATAAGAGCGATATAAAGCGTTTTATATGTAAGGATGTAAGGATTTTTTTTTTTACTGCCCGGACTATTGGGGAGGGGAAGGGATTTAAGTGAGGTTTGTTAGTACTTAAGTGTGTTATGTGTTGTAAAGTCCAATAAAAATGTAAAAAAAAAAAAGAAATGCGGCACTCATGTGTTAGATAGAAGCGAGACACGAGTGCAACAGTCATACACGTCCGTCTAGCGCGTGTTTGCATAGAAAAACAGTGGAAAAGTAGCGCATTGGAATGGTAAAATGCATTCTTTGTGAACGAACAGCCCCTTAAAGTGTCTTTCTGTCTTTGCAGGTGCCGGTGCAGTCGTGGTTTGATGACATTACAGACACCGAGCTGCTGGATTTACTGCCACTGTTTGAAGGCCTGAGCAGAGAGACAGACGTTTACGGTGTGTTACAGAGCCTGAGGGCCAGGTAGCACACGGGTTCAGCACTGCCTTGCAAACACAAACCGTCTCGGGTCAAGCCACCATTCAGCTCTGGCCTCAAGAGGACACCACTCACCCATCAAATGCTACTTTATCCCTCTCAATGGACCAACGGCCAACAATATTCCTTGGCAAGCAAAAATATACACTCACTTTTGATGCAGAAAGAAGAAAACAGAGCGTAATTTTTTTTTTTAAGAGAAACACAAGAGTTTACTATCCTTGAGTATATTAAAAAAAGAAGAGAAAAACAACAAGACGAGCTATTTTTCTGGAACGGCGTAAAAACACTTTGGACTTTTTTTCTGTTCAGGCTATGCAGGCAGTCTTTTCCGTGGCGTCACCGGTAGTTCCAACAACTGTGATTTTAGTTTTTTTCTCGTTCTCTCGTACCAAACAAAGTGCCTTCTGACTGTTGTTTTTATGAAGACACAAATGAGTTTTTGTATGCTGCATATTTACAATTCGAAACCTTTAAACAAACACATACTGTAAGACCAAGGCAAACAAGTCTTTTACAATTCATGAAGACTTTACAGTGACGGTCAGGAGTCTTCACTGGACTGAATGATATTATCGAGCAAAAGATAATGTCGTTATTTTCTTGGGTTATTTTATGCCTTTGAAAATATAGCATATAAGCATTGTGTTCAAAAGAAACGTTTGCATCTATTACCCAACTGTGATTTGAACTAATAATACGACATATATTGTGAAAAAAGCGGTAATAAACAATCCAATACGTCATGATCTGAAATGAATAATCATCATTATCAAAATAAAAGATGCAATCAATATAAAGTATGGCTCACATGTTTGTGTCTATATATGTGCATTACACTTGATTAACTTCTAGGGATGCTGGGAAGCCATGAGCCGATGACGCACAATGAGTCCATTGTACAGGATCTTTACAGTACAGTGAATTTAAATATGCTTGGTTTTCCTCAACACGATTTTGTCCTCAGAAATGTGGGCTGTGTGAAAAGTAGTTAATGAGCAAACTTTGTGCGCTTGTCTAGTTTGCTGCATGATTTACCACGAACTTTAAGCGCTTTACTTACAGAGAAGCAACCAAAAAGCCACCTGGGACATTAAATAGTCATTTTCGGTGGTAAAACTTTGGAAAAAGCTGGGATTTTCTTTTTTAGCCATGAATAAATATTTGGAGGCAGTCAGCTGTGCATTTATACATTATTGAATTATTGTATCTGTTGAGCTTGGAGTCTGAAAAGGTAAGATGGTTTACACATATTTTATGTCTCGGTTTACACTGTAAAAGTGAAAAGACTTCTTTAAGGAAAATATTTTTGACCTGATAAAAAAGTCAGATTGACTCTCACTTAATTAAACCCAGTTCATTTACCTATTGGATCATTTATTTGGGTTAAAAAAGACTTTATGATATATTTACACTAGTTATTAGTTCCTGATCTCAATGATTAACTTCAGAATATCCAAATATGGTACCTAGAAACCTCTGCGAATCACATGACCTTGAGCTTTATGGGTTGTGTGTTTTGAGATGAAAACTGCACTGTGTGTGTTTGAGAGTATAAAATTACATTTTGAATTTGGGTGCTGTCAGAGAGATGTTTGCCTAAGGTGGATGAAAGGAACAGCTGAATATGAGCTCTCTTATGTTGGGTTGCTCCTCTGGAAATGAGTCACATCTGTTTGCTTTACTATTGTCATGAATGTTTGTCTATATGTGTGTTCTGCGCCGAGAGGGAAGCACGCACTACCTTATGCCATTAGTGAGTAAAAATGCTCTTAAATCCTAAAGGTTCCTCCTAACACTGTTAAATGCTTATTTGAGTAATACAGTAAACCTAAGCGGTTACCACCAACAAACTGCAATGGACAAGTTTGTGTTGCTTCACAAGCACTTTAATGGATTACTTAACCGGCTGGTTAACCTTTACGTAATAATGACATTAGGGCAAACATAATCAATTTTGCCCAAACCATATTGATCTCTTTCCCTAAACAGTATCATTGAGTTTCTTCACATTAAATTCACTCAGATACCTTTTATTGTTAGAATTTGAATATCCTGACATTGAGGAGAAATATGATGGAAATTGTGTTGTTTCTGTTTCAACAAGTCTTTGAGAGGGTGGAAGTAAAAAAAAAAGATAGAGCCCCTAAGAGACATGGTGTATTTTAATGCTTTTGCATTTTCTGATTACATTATTAAAAAATAGCCATATTTTACAATTAAAAGTAAATTCTGAATTAATTATTATTAATTATTAGTGGTGTCAAATTAAATAGGTGATGGATGGATGGATGGATGGATCGTTAGATGGATGGATGGATGGATCGTTAGATAGATGGATGGATGGATGGGTGGATTGTTAAGATAGATCAGTGGATGAATGGATGGATGGATGGATGGTGGGTGGGTGGATGGATGGATGGATCGTTAGATGGATGGATGGATGGATGGATGGATGGATGGGTGGATCGTTAAGATAGATTGGTGGATGGATGGATGGATGGTGGGTGGGTGGATGGATGGATGGATCGTTAGATGGATGGATGGATGGATGGATGGATGGATGGATGGATGGATGGATGGATGGATGGATGGATGGATGGATGGATGGATGGATGGATGGATGGATGGATGGGTGGATCGTTAAGATAGATCGTTGGGTGGATGGAAGGATGGGTGGGTGGATGGATGGATGGATCGTTAGATAGATGGATGGATGGATGGGTGGATCGTTAAGATGGATGGATGGATGGATGGATGGATGGATGGTGGGTGGGTGGGTGGGTGGGTGGAAGGATGGATGGATGGATGGGTGGATCGTTAAGATGGATGGATGGATGGATGGATGGATGGATGGATGGTGGGTGGGTGGGTGGGTGGATGGATGGATGGATGGATCGTTAGATGGATAGATCGTTAAATGGATAGATCGTTGGATGGATGGATGGATCCTTAGATGGACGGATCGTTAGATGGATGGATGGATGGATGGATAGATAGATAGATAGAACTGATGTTTTCTCTCCTGAAATATTTTTTTCCCCCTTGTTATTAATGTCTTTTTACTTATATTCTTGTAATTGTGTTTTTCTGCATGCTATTGTTCACCCATAGAAACAGTTCCCACCTTCTTCTGTCTTCCTCAGAATGGCATTCTGGCCTGCAATTAAGGTGAAGCCTCTAAACCTTAATGAAGCACCACTTTGCCGCGTACTTATCTTTATTTGTAAGTGGTTGATGGGCCGTTTGCCATAGGAAGCCTCTGATATCAATCCAAGAGCCTCTCGCGGGGGATTCATTCGCTCAGTCTCCCCATCTGCTGGAGTGGAAGAGATTAATCACTGTCTCCTCTCTCTGGCTCTCCTGAGCGTCTGTGTGGCGTTCCCGTCTGAAGCGCCTTATGATGTGAAAGACGGAGCTTATGTGAGTGGAATCCAGAGCAGAAGAGAGACGATTGAGTCAAACAAGAGTGTTTTAGATAACTGAGAGAATGTGTGATTAAGATGGTGATTCCTAATTCATGTAAAGGTTAGTCCACCCAAAAATTCAGTTATGAACACTCATACGGTTTCAAACACGTTTGGCGTGAAAGGAGAAAACGTCAATGTCCTGGTCCATTTTTTCATGCAAATACAATTATTGTGGACTGATGCTTTCAACCTTCAAAAAGCATTGGAAAACTCCATAAAAGTATCATAAAAGTGGTCTATAAAATTCATGCTCTATAAGTCATAAATACCAAAAATTAAAGTCAGATACAGCACAAAAGTCCTATAGGTCACGTGTAAGTTACGTTTATGGTCTGTATGGAATACTGTATATTCACTTCATTAGTCTGACCAAGGCTGCATTTATTTGATCAAATAGTATTAGTATGAGTAAGAAATAAATAGTATGAGTTAATTAATAATAATAATGAGTGTAATAATATTTATAATAATATATTTATAAATATATTTTAAAATGGAATTTATTCCTGATGGCAAAGCTGAATTTTCGGCATCATTACTCGGCATCAATTTGCTATAAAGTTATAAAACAGTTCAAACTTTATAGTCATAAAACAGTAACTGTTTAATGCTTAATGCTGCTTAATATTTTGGAAACCATGATACATTTTTTTCAGGATTCAAAAGAACCGCACATATTCAAAATAGAAATCTTTTGTAATCGTATGCTTATGTGACACTGTTTATGGTAACACTTTATTCTGATGGTCCCCTTAGACATTCTGTTAACATTGGGCTTTTCACACTTGAAATAGTTAACCCTGAGTCATTCTAAACCCCGGGTAAACGGAATCCTGGGTTATCTTGCTTCACATTTCACACTAGTCATAATTTATCCAGGGTTGACAATTAATCCCGGGTATTCATAAACTGCCGTTTCACATAGCTCTAGCATTGCGCATCCTCATATTGCTGATTGTACTGTCAAGTTTTTATTTCGAACAATAAAAGTAAGAAGTCTCTTCTTCACTCAAATTGTCAAGTTTTCTGTCAGCATTTTTAAAAATGTCCTCTCAAACACTGAATTTACTGTTTATATACAATGTGCAGTGTTTCCGTGACTGTCCAAAGTATATAAATATGAGTAAGTGATTGGTTGTCTGTTGTTAAGCATTCAGCTTAACATTCTAACTCCATATAGTTTCACACTCTACAAGGTTGGCACCCAAAGTTCCAACAAGTAATTTCACTCGGCGGCCATCTTTGAAACGCCTCTCGGGCATGCAAGTCCAGCTCCTACCTATTTGAATTGGGAAACGTCAAATTCTCCAAAACTGTTTGCCAAGTTTACGATTCAATTTCATATTTGAAATCACAAATTAAATCTGACAACAACTGTCTCATAAACTTGGTTTCTAAATGCTCAAATCATGACAAAACATTTAAAAATTAAAATTTTCAGCCGGGCTGAATGTGCTAACCTTAAAGGGGTCATGAACTGGCTTTTTAAAAAAAATGTATACTGTTGTCTGAGGTCAATTTATGACGTTTGTGTGGTTTTTACATTTAAAAAAATCAAAATGAATAAGTAATAGGCTATTTTCTGCCCTGGTTTTGAGGCTCTCTCAAGAAACGCTCAGTTTTTATGGGCGTGCCGCACTGAAGACTTGGTGCAAATTCGCACAAAGATTGGATAAGATTTGCATATTTAATGAGCTTCAGCTCCCCTGTGGTCAGTGGGGAAACTGCAACCAGAATGAATCGCCCACAGGGCTCGCAAAATGTCTTTATCAAACAAACACAATGATTCATCTCTCACCCACCCGTGATTGATTGGAATGTAATTTTTTTATTAATGTAAAAAACATTCATCGGTCTACATCGGGCTCGCCCGATAAATGAATAAAACCGCAAACCGTACACACACACGCTTTGGTAGCCCGTCTGGAAAACACATAGCCCCGGGACGTTGGGCATATGCGAGCACTGGCCCATTAACATGTCTGAGTCTGATCCCGAATCGCAATGAACCAACAACACCACAAATAAAGTATTCTTCAGCCTTTGACAGCATGCTAAGGTATGTTCAGTTAGACATGTACACATAATCAATAGATAGCCTATTAAACGATCTGTAACAATGCAATACTATCACATATTAAAAAATATATGTTTTACTCACATTAGTGTGTTGCTTCATTCATTCATTCATGTAATCTCGTCTCGTCTGCAAATCCAGTCTCTTGTTTACAAACGAATCCGTGGTTAAATGAAGGAACAGATGCGCAATGTCTTCCCCGCGTGAGCTGGATATTCATTAAAAATAAAGTTCATCCATGCATTCATAATATTTTAATCCGAATGAAGCTTTAGCTCCATGTAGTCTTATGTCATGTTAGTGGCACGAGTCAGTGGGCAAGGCTACAGAATCATTCGTTGTTCTTCTTCCGTTGAGGTGGTGCTTCACCACACAATGAGTTGATGGGAATTTCAAGCAAAAATAATATTCGAAGATCGCTGGGAATTATTCGATTTTTATTCGAAAATCGCAACTCCTCCCCCGCATGCGCGCATGTAAAGGCTACACGCATATAAACAGAGAGAGAGAGGGAGAGAGACCATTCACGCTCTCAATCTGTATGATAACAAACTGTTTAATTCATTAGGGAATAGGCTATATCAACTCAAGCCATATAATTATTGTAACATGCTGAAACATATGACTGTTATTTGACATTGCCCCAAGTTACCGCAACCGTTAAATGCCACAAGTCTACAGTGTGCGCGTGAGGCGATGTGTTCTTCTCTGTTGTCTCAGGGTGTTTTTACTCTGGCAGTTTAGTTTGAAATGGAACACGGTTCGCATGAAAAATTGCTAATATGAAAGCTTACATACAGAGCTTGGTGTGCACTGAGGTACCGAACCCAAGAACACACAACCAGAGTTCAGTTGCTCTCGGAGCTCTGCCACGATTCACGTGAATGTGCAAACAACACTCAGTGCGCATTTGTTTTGGAAGAAAAGTAACCAGCGCATGCGTTTTAGCCGATTACAATGTCATTAGTTCAATAACATACATGTAAGTGATGATAGTGTTGTTGATGCAATCAGGGCAGCAAATTAATGGCAATTCACCGTCTCCTCAAAAGAGTCTGTTTGCAAGCAGCAACACACATACGGTTAACCCAAGTGTTGTTTACTCAGCTGCACATTATAGCACCAAATTAATAATAATAATAATAATTAAAAACAATTTCTTTTTTTTATTTATAATATATATATATATATATATATATATATATATATATATTATATATTATTTTATTTTTTATTTTTATTTTTCTTTGACCCGCGTTCTGTTTTCTATCATGCCCGTGCACGTTTGTGATGACGTAAGATGAACGCAAACGCACCAGGGTTCAAGTTGAGTGTGAAACCAGACCAATGCTGCGGAGGCAGAGGGAAGAATCACGCTCGGACCCCATCAAACGTGCCCAGTATAAAACACCCTGAGAGCTGACTGACAGCTTTTAGATGCATTATTGGCAGTGCCTCCCTCTGGTTACATGAACGCGTCACCACCACATCAGCACCGAAAACATGGTGATTTTTTTTGGGACGATAATCGCACAAATTATTCGATATTCTATAATTAAATCAACTAATCGAATATTTGAAAATCGCGACCCATCCCTAACGATGACGTCAAGGTGTGGCATATTCTGAGGTCGATCGTTTGCTGGGCCTGGTGTCTATAAAAGCTTTTCTTTGACTAACAAGGAAGTTTCAGCTCTGAAACTTACAGGATATTCTTATATTACTATGACCTTTTATGTATAAAAAGCTCAAGGGAAAGTTGATTTCTCAATTCATGACCCCTTTAATTCAGAGCAGGATTTCATAAACCAGGGTTAAAAGCGGTGCTTACCCCGCATCAAAATTGCAAGTGTGAAACGCTCCTTTATACAGGGTTAAAAGCGGTGTTTAGAACGACGATAACGGGTTAAAGAGATAGTTCACCCAAAAAACGAAATTTGTATGTTTATCTGCTTACGCCCAGGGCATCCAAGATGTAGGTGTCTTTGTTTCTTCAGTAGAACACAAATGAAGATTTTTAACTCCAACCGTTGCAGTGTGATAGTCGTATAATGCATGTCAATGGGGATATTTTAGAGTATGAGAGCAATGAGAGTAAAAACACATAGACATACGAATCCTTATTAAACCATGCGGCTCGTGGCGACACATTGATGTCTTAAGACACGAAACGATCGGTTTCTGCGAGAAACCGAACAGTATGTTATTTTTTTACCTCTTATCAGACGAATGTCATCTAGTATTCCCAGTGCCAAAACTTGCGGCGAATAAGGTCAAAATACTAGCGAGATCAAAGATATATATATGTAGATGCCGACCAATTCGACCGATCCGTGCAGGCACTAATGAGGAATCTATGTGTATATCTATGATCTCGCCGGTATTTGGCATGTATTTTCACCTTATTCGCCGGAAGTGATGGCGTGGGGACAGCTGATGCAGAGCCATAGAAAAAAATTAAATACATTTTTAAATGTGGATATTTTTCTTACACAAACGCATCGATTCGCTTCAGAAGGACTTTATTAACACCCCGGAGCCGCGTGGAGCACGTTATTTGACAGACAGATGCATTTTTTATGGACTTCAAAAACAGAGCAACTATTACTGCCATTATAATGCTTGGATTAGCCAGAACATTTGTAATATAACTCAGATTGTATTCGTCTGAAAGAAGAATGTCATATACACCTCGGATGACAAAATAAAATGTAACCCTTTTTATAAAACGATTCATAAAACTATTCCAATTCTAAATTATTCTGAAAATATTTCTTATAGGATCATTCTGGGAATTATGGAACGGACAAACATATACATATTGTTGTCACTTATTGGCTTTTGTGTTAGTTTGTTTCTAAAGGTTTTTTATAGTTTTTTTGTTTCTAAAGGTTATTAATAGGGTTATGTACGTAAGAGGTCAAAGGAACTCCTGTTGCTGTCCATATAAAGTCTTGTGTGGGTATTAAGGTGTGTTCTCACCTGTAAGGCTGGACATATACAAGCCCTACCCTAATCAGCACACATTCACAATGCACACAGGGAGAGGAAGCCGCTCATATACAATCATCATAACTCATTAATACATTACCATCCTGGACAATACTTCTGTTTGCGACATACAGGTAAGAACAAAACTATCATAATTAATCAGTCATTTGATGATACATATATGTTCGATACTGCATGTGCCAAAGTTTTACATGATTATAACCACACACAAAAACAATATACAATTGTATGAGATTCAAAACTGGTCTCAAAGTATCTTTTATATGGAGATTTGCTTTAGTCAGACTTGCGGATGGAAATTTGTAGCATATTATTTTGTAATGTGTAACAAATTTATCATAAAGAATCAAAAGATCCTGCATGACTAAACTCACACTGGGAAATATGACACTAAACCATGTTGATTAGGACTTATGGAAAAGCCAGGGTTGACTATTGTTTAAAAAGCTTTGTCAATAGACAGGAAAACCAGTCATTCAGGACAGAAAGCACACAAACTATTAAATATGCAGTGCTTGTACAGTAGATAGTGCTTTAGTTATGAGCTGTTTGTCAGAGTGATCAGATGTTTGTCTTATTTGGACATAACAGCTGTTATTACTTCTGATTATTAGTAGATCATATGACCAGCATACAGCTGTGCTTCAATCTGTTTGTTCTCATTGAATACCATTTTCTGAGAAATCCAATATTCAGTTTGTTTTGGGTGAATTAGTATGACTCAGTTTTTTCATTGGGGATGGTTTCTTCTACATCCCGCTGAGATTGTTCTGTGATCCTTGCGCTCCTTGTGTTCGTGCTCCACCCTCAATACAGTATTTCAGTCAATATTCTCGCGCCCCAGTTTCTTAGCAACAGCTGCTGTGATTATGAAAGGTCAGCATTTCTTTTCACTGTTAACGTTGAGTTTTATGAGAGAGGACTGGTTGCTGATATAGTGGTTGTTTTTTTGTAGTGTGCTATTTATTCAACCTTCACAGCTCGTCTGAATATGCTTTTTGAATTAGATTCTGAAGCACAGGCGCATATGTGATAAAACATCTGAAACAGATTTTGGCCATCATCTCCCCAGAGTTGCCAAATATTTCCACATAACTTGTAATGTGAATAGCGACCTGTTCTAAATTACCTTTTGATACAAATTTCTGTTGCCAAGTGGTTTTTGTGTTTACTGAGCAGATTCTTCAATGTGAAAACCATTTGTTGCCATGGAACTGGGCGGCGCAGTTTATTAGCGGTACAGAATCTCTAGAGGAAGCGGAATCTCCACATATCCTCTTCATCATCCATTCATAAACCATCTGTTCTCAAGTCACTCAGTGTTATGAGTGATGAAGGACCAGATTTTTGTTCAAAATATTGCTCCCTGATTTTTCACATTTCCAAAATCTGTTAATTAAAAACTGTCTGTCTGTCGATCAATCTATCTGTCTGTCATTTTGTCAATGTATTTGTTTGTCTGTTGGTCGATATCTGTCAATCGTTCTGTGTCTGTCTGTCTTTCTGTCGATCTATTTTTCTGTCTGTCGATCGATCTGTCTTGTCTATCTGTCGATCTGTCATTCTGTCTGTCAATCTATTTGTCTGTCTGCCGATCGATGTCTGTCTGTCTGTCTGTCTATCTGTCGTTC